>CM060899.1:51852500-51882500 GCA_030762935.1 Hymenopus coronatus
ATACAAACAGAGGAACTTCAGTCACATAGCAACCAAGATTTTTTTTTCTTTCATGATAACTCCACAGAAATTGCGTATTAATTCACAAATTAGTTAAGCTCTACTATTATAATTTGTTTCTTTCATTATCATTTTGCTGATGTTTCGGTGTAAATGTGTAAAAAAAAAAAAAAAAAAAAAAAAAAGCATTGTGTTTGGTGACGATGGTTAAAAATCTGAATTGTTACACTCAAATTATTTCCTCTAGCGATTCTAAAAACTTGTAACATCTGATTATTATTCCTTTTACACCATGCTAATCGAGCTAAACATTAGTAGAATGTTAATAAAATAATTAATATTTGTGTTACTAGCTTCTTTTTTACATTTATAAATCAGTAGAATGCTCTTATTACTTAGTTCCGTATAAGTAGAAGGGAGCTAAGGGAATGCACTAGGCTAAACCGACAGTCAAATGTTTTAAAAGCTGTCGTTATGCGATTGTCATTGCAAATCGCTTCTTTGCATGGCCAGGAGTAAAACAAAAGAAAAACGGACACGTCCTATCTGAGAAAAGAATAAATATTTCACAATAGAAACCAATAACGAGGAATATCTTGGAACGGTTACCCCCACAGCAAAAATGTAAAGGACATAAATATTGTATTTTAACGATATTTCCATTTTTTGTGCAATAAGTTTTTGTCTATCTCTTACGGTTTAGCAATTCATCGGCAAAATTCATCCAGTATAAAAAGATCCGCAGAGGATATTTCCAGATAATTTAAGATATTAATTATATTTGCAGTATATATAATCATATACTGCAAAAGTAATTTTAGAGGAAATCAACATTTTAGAATTTTTTCCATGTAAAGGGTAGTTTGGGTGGGGGTATTTTCCTCAATCTTCCTGATGCTAAACTTATATACCAAGTTTGATATTTTACCGACTTTTCGTTTTTGGGTTAGTGTGTTCACAGACACACGGATACACACCCACCGACCTTTTTCCAGAAATGCTTTTTTTGATTCAGGGGACCCTAAAAAGTGTATTTCCTGTGAAATTTCGGTATCGAATTTTTGGGTGGAATGCAATACCTTCTCTATACACTATGTACATACTACCTGTGGACAAAGTAAAAATCAGATGTGTTACATTCACATGACTTTCTCTTTATCTCTGCAACAAATTATTACTAAAATACTTATTCTTCTATTTGTTTAATGCTAATCGAGAAAAAATTGGATGCAAGAGTCTTATTACCTGCTTCCTCGTAAGTAAAAGGGAAAAAGGAATTAAACTAGGCTAAATCGATAGTCAAATCTTTTAAAAGCTGACTGCTATAGATTGAAGTAACTCTGTTTGTATGGACAGGAGTTGACAAATTCCCGTACGAAAAAGTAAGTTTTTGAAGTTGAAGCTAATAATAAAAAATATCTTAAGAGCAGTCAAATCCACGAGATAAAAATATATATAACATAAACTGTGTGTTTTAGCGAGCTGTACATGATATGTGTTGGTTTATCAGTTATGCAAACTTCCGCAAAATTTATCCAGCTATTCCCAGAAAATTGGAGACATACGTTTTATTTGTCACGTAAATATCTTAAATATAAGTGATTTTAATCAAAATGGTTAGAGCCAATTTTGAGAAATCAAAACTTTTAAGTTCTTCCATGTAAAGGGTAGTTTGGGTTGTGGGTTTTTTTTTTTTTTTCTCAAAATCTTCGTGTCGCGTCCTTGGAAGATATTAAACTTAAATACGAAGTTTGGGATTTTACCGACTTTTTGTTTTTGAGTTATCTTGTTTATAAACTCTCGGACACACACACACACACACACACACACACACGGACTTTTTTGTAAAAATGCTTTTTTACTTTCTCTATCCGTACTATATACATAGTGTATACAGAAGGTATTGTAATGAACCCAAAAATTCGACACCGAGATTTCACTGGAAACACACGTTTTGGGTCCCCTGGATCCAATAAAAGCATTTTCAGAAAAAGGTCCGTGTGTCTGTGGACCTTTGGTATCTTCCAAGGGTGCGACCCGAAGATTTTTCAAGAAAATCCCTCCACCACCAATTACTCTTTACATGGAACTTTTTTCAAATATTTTCATTTTCTTAAAAATTGCTCCAGCGATTTTGATTAAGATATCGTATATTAAAGATATTTACCTGGCATATAAAATGTATATCTTGAATTTTGCTGAAGACTCTTTATACTGGATGAATTTTACGGAATTTTACATAACTGCTAAACCGTAAGAGATGGACAAAAACTTAACACAGAACAAATGTAAAGCACGTTAAAGCACACAAATGTATGTTATATACATTTTTTTTTTTCATGGGGATGATCGCTTTTGAGATATTTCTTGTCATTGGATTTAGCTTCAGCTTTTGACTATCACTTTAACCTATGGTATTCCCTTATTTCTCTTCTACTTACAAGGAAACAAGTAATAAGACTAGTTCTGCTAATTTTTATCTCGATTAGCAAGAAGTAAATAGAAGCATGGATGAGAATTTAACAATAATTTATTACAGATGTAGAAAAAGTAATGTGAATGGGAGACATCAGATTTTTACTTTCTATACACGTAATATGTATGTACATAATGTGTAAAGAAGCCATTTTATTGCACCCAAATCTTCGATACCGAGATTTCATCGGAAATACATATTTTGGGTTCTTCTTAGAGCATTTTTGGAAAAAGATCCACGCGAGCGAATCTGTGTATCTGTGGACAGCACAGTTCAAAAACAAAAAGCCGTTAATTACCAAATTTGAGTGCGACACTAAGATTTTCAAGAAAATCCCCCACCACAAACTACAAGGACAAAATTTAGAACATTTTGATTTTCTCAAAAACGGCTACAAGAATTTTGATTAAAATCTCTTATATTTAAGATATGTAAATGCTAAATAAAATGTATATCCCTAATTTTCAGGGAATAGCCTCTGAAGACCTCTTTATTCTGGATGATGTTTATTGAATTTTACATAATTGGTAAAACCGTAAGAGATGGTCAAAATGTTACAACACAAAAAATGTAAATCACGTTAAAGCACCCAATTTATGCCATGTAAATTTTTTTCGTGGAATTGGCCGTTTCCGGGATATTCCTTTTTATTGATTTTTGTTTTAAAATACCTACTTATACTTTTCTCATACGGGAACTTGTCAGCGTTTGGCCACGCAAAGAAACTGATTTCAGTCCTATAGCAACCACATTTTAAAACATTTGACTGTCTGTTTAGCCTAGTGTATTCCTTTATTTCATCTCTACTTATAAAGGAACTAAGTAATAAGATAATTTCTGCTAATGTTTTAGCATTAACTGGATAGAAAAATAAGCTTATTAGCAATAATTTGTTACAGAGATTTAGAGAAAGTTCTGTGAGTGGAGCACATAAGATTTTTACTTTCTCTACACGTAGTATGTACATAGTGCATAGAGAGGGTATTGTAATGCACCAAAAAAATTAATACCTAGATTTCGCCAGAAATACATGTTGTGGGTCCCCCTGAATAAAAAAAACCAAACATTTTAGAAAAGTGTGTGTGTGTGTGTGTGTGTGTGTGTGTGTGTGTGTGTGTGTGTGTGTGTGTGTGTGTGTGTAGCATAGCTCAAAAACGAAAGGACCGTTGACTACCAAACTTGACATTTAAGTTTGGTAACTTAAAAGGATGCGACAAGAAGATTTTCAAGAAAATTCCCCCACCCCAAACTACTCTTTACATGGACATTTTTTCGAAAATTTTGATTTTCTCAAAAATGGCTCTAACGATTTTGATTAAAATCTCGTATATTAAACATATTTACCTGACAAATAAAATGTATATCTTGAATTATTTAGGAATAGCCTATGAAGACTACTTTATTTTGAATGAATTTTTCGGAATTTTGCATAACTGCTAAACAGTTAGAGATATACAGAAACTTACCATACAAAAAATGTAGAGCACGTTAATACACACAATTTATGTTAGGTACATTTTTTTCGTGAAGCTGATTGTTTCTGAAACATTCCTTTGATTTTGGTTTCAGCTTTAAAAAACTTATCCTATTCTCATTCAGGAATTTGTCAACACAAACAAAGGAACTTCAGCCACATAGCAACCAGCTTTTGACTATCACTTTAACCTATGGTACTCGCTTATTTCGCTTCTACTTAAAAGGAAGCAAGTAATAAGACTATTTCTGGTAATTTTTTTCTCAATTAGAATGAAATAAATAGAAGCATAAGTTTTTTTTAATAAGAATTTGTTGCAGAGATGTAGAGAAAGTCATGTGAATGGCACAGATCAGATTTTTTTTTTTTTTTTATTAGAACGGTTTCAAATGTTTTATATCTTCACTATGCAAAAGATATTGTGTTGGAAAAATAACTCGGGTGTTCTACATAGATCATTCTCTCCTTCAATTGTTTTTGTTCTTTTCAGTAACTGTTACTGAAACTAATAGCTAAATATATAATAGTTTAGGTTCCTTTGGTTGTATACGTGTTTCGTTTATTAGAAGGTCTTCAAAAGTTTTATATTCTCAATATCCAAAAGACATGTCGAAAGTTTTGTAGGAAAACATTGGAAATGTATCTATAGAAATATGTTTCGATTTATAAAGACCTGGACAGTTGAACTACAGAAAAGTGTAAATATCTTGATGTTTTGCTATCACTTCAATGAATAGCTAAATAGTAGTGGTTGTTTACGTGTTTTGTTCATTAGAAGGACTTCAGATGTTTTATATTATCACCATGCAAAAGACATCCTGTTGAAAATTGAGTACGAAAAGAGGAAATAAAGATGTTATACATGGTTACCAGAAGGTCATCTGCCATCGGCAGGAAATGTGGAGTCGCGACTTCCACGATGTTCTGGTAGCATTGGCGACTTAGGACTGCAACCTTTCGTCTTCTTCTTCTTTTCTTCTAAGAGTTCGATATAATATAAAAAAAGAAAAAGGTGTTTGGCTTGGCAGAGGATTGGCCGGTTACGAACCAGTGGTATGCTTTGAGCGGCTGCGAGGAAGACACACAACCGGCTCTGAATGGCTGACCTCCAACCGTGGAGGCTAGCTGGGGGGCCCCCAGAGGTTTCGCCCCTCCCCCTCTCTCCCACTCCTGGCATCCAAACTGCAGAGGTCATTAACCCGCTGCTCCAAGCTAAAATACCTGCAACGGATCCTTCTAGAGATCGTAGTTCTGGGTCCGAACTTGGAGAGGGGAAGTTTTTTTACCATCTGTACACGTACTAAGTACGTAGTGTATACAGAAGGTATTGCATTCCACTCAAAAATTCGATACCGAGATTTCACTGGAAATATATATTTTGGGTCCCCCTGAATAAAAAAAAAAAAAAAAAAATTAGATAAAGGTGCGTCCGTGTGTGTGTGTGTGTGTGTGTGTGTGTGTGTGTGTGTGTGTGTGTGTGGACAGCATAGCTCAAAACTTTAACTTTGGTATCTTCTAAGATTACAAACAAAGGAACTTCAGTCACATAGCAACCAGCTTTTGACTACCACTTTAACCTACGGTACTCCCTTATTTCGCTTCTACTTACAAGGAAGCAAGTAATAAGTCTATTTTTGCTAATTTTTTCTCGATTAGCATGAAGTAAATAGAAGCATAAGCTTTTTAACAATAATTTGTCTCAGAAATGTAGAAAAATTCATGTGAATGGAACACATCAGCTTTTTACTTTCTCTAAACGTACTATGTACCTACAAACTGTATAGAGAAGGTATTGTAATGCACCCAAAAATTCGATACCGAGATTTCACCGGAAATATGTTTCGAGACCCCCTGAATCAAAAAAAAGAAAAAAGAAAGAAAAAAAAAAGCATTATCAGAAAAATGTACGCGCGCGCGCGTGTGTGTATGTGTGTGTGTGTGTGAACACGATAACTCAAAAATGAAAAGTTGGTAAAATACCAAACTTGGTATTTAAGCATAGCATCTTCCAAGGATGCGGCACGAAGATTTTCAACAAATTCCCCCCTCCCCCTTCTACCCTTTACATGGAACGCTTTTCGAAATTTTTGGTTTTCTTAAAAATAGCTCTAACGAGTTAGATTAAGATATTCTATAGTAAAAATATTTTCCTGACAAATAAAATGTATATCTTGAATTTTCTGGAATAGCCTCTGAAGATTAAACTAGATTGGAAAGCATTCTGTAGGTTCGTTTAGGCCAGGAAGCCACTGAACAAGGAATTTGTCAAGACATATACATGTATACATATGCTTATAGACTATGGGGGGGGCACAGCGTATAAAGCTCTAGTGCTAAGAGCATGGGTTACAAAAACAACAGAATAGACTTATAATCACACCATTTGCTTTTGAGGCCTGCACTATACTTAATGTGCTCTATAAAAGCATATGTATCAATTTTACGGCATTTTGCATAACTGCTAAACCGTAAGATATGGACAAAAACTTACCGCACAAAAAATGTAGAGCACGTTAAAACCCACACTTTATGTAATAC
This sequence comes from Hymenopus coronatus, assembly GCA_030762935.1. NCBI lineage: Eukaryota > Metazoa > Arthropoda > Insecta > Mantodea > Hymenopodidae > Hymenopus > Hymenopus coronatus. Next base: position 51,858,989 of record CM060899.1, read on the forward strand.
ACAATTTTCGTGCAGTTGATCGTTTTTTAGATATTCCTTGTTTTTGGATTCAGCTTTGAAAAACTTACACTTTTCTCATACTGGAATTTCTCAACTCCTGTCCGTATGAACAAAGGAACTTCAAATCCCTTTTGACTATCACTTTAACCTATGCTACTCCCTTATATCGCTTCTACTACAAGGAAGCAAGTAATAAGACTATTTCTGCTCTTCTTTTGTCGATTAGCATGAAGTAAATAGGAGCATAAGCTTTGCAACAATAATTTGTTGCAGAGATGTAGAGAAAGTCATGTGAATGGAACACATAAGATTTTTATAACATAAATCTAAACTTAACTGACACTGGGATGAATTTTCAAAGTTCCATAGTTTTATTTTCTCTACCCGTATTATGTACACGTGTATAGAGAAAAATTCATGCCGAGATTTCACCAGTAATACACGTTTCATGATCCTCTGTATCCAAAAAAAGCATTTTTAGAAAAAGGTCCATGTGTGTCCATGTGTTCGCGTGTCTGAACACGATAATTCAAAAATCTGATGTGTACCATTCACGTGACTTTCTCCATATCCCTGCAACAAATAATTCTTAAAAAGCTTATACTTCGATTTACTTTATGCTCAGAAAAAATTAGCAGAAATAGTCTTATTACTCGCTTCCTTGTAAGTAGAAGCGAAGTAAGGGACAACCGTAGGTTAAAGTGATAGTCAAACGCTGGTTGCTATGTCAATGAAGTTCCTTTGTTTATATGGATAGGAGTTGACAAGTTCCTGTATGAGAAAAGTATACGTTTTTCATAGCAGAAACCAAAAATAAGGAATGTCACAAAAACGACGAACTCCACGAAAAAAATGTATATAACACAAATTGTGTGTTTTAACGTGCTCTACATTTTTTGTGTAGTAAGTTTTTGTCCATCTTTTACGGTTTAGCAGTCATTCAAAATTTAGTAAAATTCATCCAGAATAAACTACTTTTCAGAGGCTATTCCAGAAAATTCAAGATATACATTTTATTTGTCAGGTAAATATCTTTAATATCCGAAATTTTAATCAAAATCGTTAGAGCCATTTTTGAGAAAATCAAAATTTTCGAAAAAAGTTGCATGTAAAGGGTAGTTGGGGGTGGGGGGATTTTTCTCAAAATCTTCGTGTCGCATCCCTGGAAGATTCTAAACTTGAATACCAAGTTTGGTATTTTACCGACTTTTCGTTTTTGAGTTATCGTGTTCACGGACACACACACACGGACCTTTTTGTGAAAATGCTGTTTTTGGATATTGGGGACCCTAAAACATATATTTCCGGTGAAATCTGGGTATCGAATTTTTTGGTGGAGTGCAATACTTTCTCTATACACTATGTGCATAGTGCGTATGGAGAAAGTAAAACCGAAAAGTCGGTAAAATACCAACCTTGGTTATTTAAGTTTCTTATCTTCTAGGGGTCCAACACGAGGATTCTGAAGAAAATCCCACCACTCAAAACTACCCTTTATATGGAAAATTTTTCGATTTTGATTAAAATACATATTAAATATGGTTATTTATGTGGCAGATATATTGTGTATCTTGAATTTTTTGAGAATAGTCTCTAAAGACTTCTTTATTCTGAATGAATTTTGCTGCATTTTGCGTAACTGGTAAACCGTAATAGATTGAAAATACTTAGTGTACAAAAAATAGATTGCTTAAAGCACACAATTTATGTAAAATACGCTTTTTTCGTGGAACCGGCCATTTCTGAGATATTCCTTGTTATTTGTTTCAGATTTAAAATGCTTTTCTCACGCAGAAAGTTGTAAACTCCTGGCCATGCATAGAAACGGAATTCAAGCAAATAGCACCTAGCTTTTAAAAGATTTGACTATCATTTTAGACTTGTGTATTCCCTTATTTCTCTCCTACTTTCAAGGAAGCAATAAAAGACATTTTCTGCTAAAGTTTATCTCGATTATCATAAAGTATACAGAAGTATATTTTACAATAATCTGTTACAGCTATGTAGTGTAAGTCATGTGAATGGAACACATTGGGTTTTTACTTTCTCCATATGCACTATGTACATAGTGTATAGAGAAAGTATTGCACTCCACCCAAAAATTCGATACCGAGATTTCACCGGAAATATATGTTTTAGGGTCCCCAATATCCAAAAAAAGCATTTTCACAAAAAGGTCCGTGTGTGTGTGTGTGTCCGTGTGTCAGTGTGTACGTGTGTCTTTGAACACGATAACTCAAAAACGAAAAGTAGGTAAAATACCAAACTTGGTATTTAAGTTTAGCATCTGCCAGGGATGCGACACGAGGATTTTGAGAAAAATCTCCCCACTCCAACTACCCTTTACATGGAACTTTTTTCGAAAATTTTGATTTTCTCAAAAATGCCTAACGATTTTGATTAAAATTTCGTATATTAAACATATTTACCTGACAAATAAAATGTATATCATGAATTTTCAGGGAATAGCCCCTAAAGCCTATTTTATTCAGAATGAATTTTGCTGAATTTATGTAACCGATAAACTGTAAGAGATAGGAAAAGAATTTCTATACAAAAATTGTAGATCAGTTTTTTTTGGTAGTGTTTAACGCCCGCTGTAACTACTTATGGCACCGCAGGTGGTGACTCTGGTGATACATGAATGATGATGAATGCGATGGCGGGAGAAACCGGAGTACCCGGAGAAAACTCGCCCCAGCGCCGCTGTATCCACCACAAATCTGACATGCGGTCGCTTGGGATCGAACCCGTCGAGGTGAGAGGCGAGTGGTCTAACCACTCGGCCACGGCTTGGCCTATAGATCACGTTGATACACAGTGTTTGTCATATGCGTTTTTTAATGAAAATACGATAAACACCAAAGTTGATATCTAAGTTTAGTATCTTCCAGGGATGAGATACGATGATTTCGAGAAAAATTCCCCCCACCACAAACTAAACTTTACATGGAAAATATTTCGAAAATTTTGTTTTTCTAAGAAATGGCTCTAACTATTTTGATTAAAAGACCGTATAAAATGAATATATATATATATATATATATATATATATATATATATATATATATATATATATATTGCATTTTCTGGGAATAGATCCTGAAGACCTCTTTATTCTGAATGAAAGAGACAGACATAAAGTTATTACACAAAATATTTAGACGTCGTTAAAACGCATAATTCTATGTCGGATACATTTTTTCGTAGAGCTGTCAGTTATCGTGATATTTCTTATTGTTTTCATACTTAAACGTTTCTCATACAGGAACTTGTCAACTCCTGGCCACACTAAGATATCGATTTCAATCCCATAGCAACCACATTTTAAAATATTTGACGGTCGGTTTAGCTTAGTGTATTCTTTTATTTCGCTTCTACTTATAGGAACTAAGTAATAAGACAGATTTTACTGCTGTTTATCTCGATTAGTATGGAGGTGATGAAAGAATAAGCTTATTAACAATTTGTTAGAGAGATGTAGAGAAAGTCATGTGAATGAAACACATCAGATTTTTTAAAAATGTTATTACATATTAACTTTGTTACTAAGAGTAACTTACAAATAACACCAAAACTGGGTATTTAATTATTTACAGAAAAGTGGTCATCAACGAAATGAAAAAAAAATTGATGTCCTCCATTCACACGACTTTCTCTACATCTCTGCAACAAATGATTGTTAAAACTTATGCTTCCATTCACTTCATGCTAACTGAGAAAAATTAGCAGAAATAGTCTTATTACTTGCTTCCCTGTAAGTATAAGCCAAATAAGGGAGTACCATAGGTTAAGGTAAAGTTAAAAGTTGGTTGTTGTGTGACTGAAGTTCCCTTGTTTGTATGGACAGGACTTCAAAAATTCCTACATGAGAAATGTAAGTTTTTCAAAGTGTAACCTATAAAAGGAATATCTCAAAAGCGATTAACCCTACGAAAAAAATGTATATGACATAAATTGTGTGTTATATTCTGGTCTACATTTTTTGTGTTGTAAGTTTTTGTGTATCTCTTACGGTTTAACGGTTATACAAAATTCAACAAAAATCATCCTGAATAAAGAGGTCTTTAGAGGCTATTCCCAGAATATTCAAGATATACTTTTTATTTGGCATGTAAATATCTCAAATATACGAGATTTTAATCAAAATCGTTTGAACCATTTTTGAAAAAATTCAAAAAGTTCTAAATTTTTTTCATGTAAAGGGTAGTTTGTGGTAGGGCGATTTTCTTGAAAAATCTTCGTGTCGCATCCTTGCAAGATACCAAACCTAAATGCCAAGTTTTGTATTTAATGGTCTTTTCGTTTTTGAGCTATGCTGTGCACAGGGATACTCGCGCGCACGCACACACACACACACACACGAACCTTTTTCCAAAAAGACTTTTTTTTTTACTTTCTCTACACGTAATATGTACATAGTGTATAGTTAAGGTATTGCACCCAAAAATTCAATACTGAAATTTCACCGGAAATACATGTTTTGGGTCCCCCTAAATCCAAAAAACCCATTTTCAGAAGTGGGTCCGTCCGTCCGTGTGTGTGTGTGTGTGTGTGTGTGTGTGTGTGTGTGTGTGTGTGTGGTATTTAAAATTGGTATCTTCCAAGGATACGACACGAAGATTTTCTAGAAAATCCTCCCATCCGCAACTGCCCTTTACAAGGAATTTTTTCGAGAATTTTGATTTTCTTAAATGGCTGTAACGATTTTGATTAAAATTTCGTATATTAAAGCTATTTACCTGACAAATAAAATGTATATCTTGAATTTTCTGGGAATAGCCTCTGAAGACTACTTCATTCTGGATGAATTTTACGGAATTTAGCATAAGTGTTAAACCGTAAGAGATGGATAAAAGCTTACCACACAAAAATGTAGTGCATGTTAAAGCACACAATTTATGTTATATACATTTTTTTCGTGGAGTTGATCGTTTTTAAGATATTACAGGCTTTTCGTTTCTGCTTTGAAAAACTTATACTTTTCTAATACAGGAATTTGTCAATTTCTGTCCATACAAACGAACTTCAGTGACATAGCAATCAGCGTTTAACTATCACTTTAACCTATGGTACACCCTTATCTCCCTTTTACTTACAAGGAAGCAAGCAATAAGACTATTTCTGCTAATTTTTTCTCGATTAGCATGAAGTAAATAGAAGCATAAGCTTTTTAAAAATAATTTGTTACAGAGTTGTAGAGAAAGTCATGAGAATGAAGCACATCAGATTTGTTTTTGAATCAGGGGGACCCAAAAACATGTATTTCGGGCGAAATATCGGTATCGAATTTTTGGGTGGAATGCAATACTTTCTGTATACACTAGGTACATAGTGTTTGTAGAGAAAGTAAAAATTAATTTGTCCTACTCTTTATTGCTATAACAAAGTTCTGTGGAAACATTTTGAAGCTGAAGGACTATAAGATGGCTGCATGGTACTTACAAACAAAACATTATGCTACGTCAGCAGTAATACGAAGGGATTACAATAAAGGCTAGAGTTTACCTCCCTCACACGACGGGGATACATAATGTCAACAAAGGAAAACTAGGGGGATGCAAAACAGTGATGATATTGCTTCTAAGCACGACTTTCATTCAATGCCAAAGTTGTGTTCTTAAAAGAAGAATGGCTACTTAAAAAGTAAAGAGTTTTGTTGGGTCTCTACTCAGCTGAGACCATTTTTTTACTTTCTCTACACATACTATGTAAATATTGTATAGAGAAGGTATTGCAGTCCACCAAAAAATTCGATACCGAAATTTCACTGGAAATATATGTATTAAGGTCCCCTGTATCCAAAAAAAGTATTTTCAGAAAAAGGTCCGTGTGTGTCCGTGTGTCTGTGAACACGATAACTCAAAAACGAAAAGTCGCTAAAATACCTGAACTTGCTATTTAAGTTTAGTATCTTCCAGAGATGCGACACGAAGATTTTGAGAAAAATCTCCCCTCCCTAAACTACCCTTTACGTGGAACTATGTTCGAAAATTTTGATTTTTTTCAAAAATGGCTCTAACGATTTTGACTAAAATATTTTATATTAAAGATATTTACCTGACACATAAAATATATATTTTGAATTTTCCGAGAATAATCTATGAAGACTGCTTTATTCTGGATGTATTTTACGGAATTTTGCATAACTGCTAAACCGTAAGAGATGGACAAAAACTTACCACACAAAAAATATAGAGCACGTTAAAACTTACAATTTATGTTATATTCATTTTTTTCTTGGAGTTGGTCATTTTTGGGGTATTCCTTGTTCTTGGTTTCACCTTTAAGAAACATACGTTTCTCATTCAGGAATTTGTCTACTCCTGTCCATACATACAAACAAAGGAAATTCATTCACATGGCAACCAGCTTTTGACTATCACTTTAACCTATGGTACACCCTTATTTCACTCCTACTTGCAAGGAAGCAAGTAATAAGACTAATTTCGCTAATTTTTTCTCGATTAACATTAAGTAGAAGAATAAACTTTTTAACAATAATTTATTGCAGAGGTGTAGAAAGTTATGTGAATGGAACACATCAGATTTTTTCAACCTTCGATAGGCTATAAATAATATACAAGTTCATAGAAAACAATTATTTTATTACTAAAAATTTTGTTCGCTTATGGTTACTTTTCAACATAATCACCGAAAAAATTGAGACATTTATCGTACCTGTGCACAAGCTTTGCAATACCCGCTTCAAAAAATGTTGCCGCCAATGATTTAAAATGAGCATTGACGTTGTTTTGAAGATCTTTGTTGGTTTGAAAGTGCTGCCCTCCTAGCCACGTCTTCACTTCAGGGAAAAGGTGAAAGTCGCTGGGTGCCAGGTCAAGACTGTACGGCGGATGATCGAAAATGTCCGATTGAAATTGTTCAAGGAGCCGATGGGTTGTGCCAGCAGTGTGTTGACGAGCGTTGTCATGGATCAACACAATTCTGAAGTCAGCATTGCTCTTCGTTTGTTTTGAATGGCTCTCCGCAAACGTCGTAAAGTACGAAGATCTTAAGGTACGATAAATGCCTCAATGTTCTTGGTGAGTATGTTGAAAAGTAACCATAAGTTTATAAAACTTTTAGTATAAAAATAGTTTTCTTTGAAGTTGTCTTTTATTTATGGCCTATTGGAGGTTGAAAAAAAACGGCCTTCTTAAACAATGACTAATCAAGATGATGTAACATACATGTATATAAAAATAAGATTATGTTGTTAGAGGATGTTGGCATAAGCTTAGTTAGAAGACAAACGAGACAGCTGAACTTGCATAAGCGCCCAAAAGATAAATCTTTGCAAGGACAATAGCCAAGGAGTTGAGGTAAAATGTATAAAAGAAGGTCCTTCAGCTAAAAAAGCAAGCTTTAGGGGTTGGGGAGATCATGAAAGGTATTGGAAAGTACTTGAGCTAGCACCCTAAGTTAAATAGTAAGATAATTTCTATTAGCTTATGAAAAGAGACGCTACTGAGAGCGGGAAAGAAACCCAATTACAGCACAATTTTAATGCTTAGGCACAACAAAGGTGTTCGAATAACTCCACAGAACGTGGTTCTCAACACAATTCGTTTTCAGTTACGTACAATTCAGTCGTTTTACTAGAACTGCATTTAGTTTGCTCTCCCCCAGTATTTTGGAATTACAGATTACTTACGTAAGAAACGTGATCTAGGTTTCACGTGTAATTGAACGCGTATTACAGTGTCAGCTAGAAATATAACGTGTGCATACATTATTAAATGTCTTGGTAACAGTTTTAACAAATACTCAAACTAAAAGTTTCAATTGTGTTTACTCTGAAATAGTTCCTTTTAACATTCACATACTTGCCCGACCGAGGAACCCAACTGGCCGGAGGAAAGGACGCCTCACGTTGAAACTCATCACCTTTAATGTGCATGTTTTGAAATTGGCCACGCTGCCCACCAGTACTGTTGACAAACTGTGTACATATTATGATGGAAGAATTTATTAGCATAAGGTAGATAAATAGATGTATAGATATTTGAATTTAGATAGATTGGTCAGCTTCAATTGGATGGGATGAATTAATTAGACAGAGAATGTAGATAAGATTAGATTAAGATAGATTAGAATAGCTAGCTAAGATTAGATTAGCTTAGGGTAGGTTGAAACTGGATAGATTAGAATAGAATATATGGATAAGATTAGGAGAATTAGACAGATACACAGATAAGGACGAGGTTGATAGATAAATAGATGCATAGGGATGAGATAAAGAGATTGGGATGAGAAAGACAGATAAATGGATGGATAGATAGATTAGGATGAGATAGGTAGACGTATTGCGATGAGATAAACAGATTGGGATGATATGTATAGATAGATATTTTGGTATGAGATGGATAAATCTTTTGGTATGAGATAGATTGGAATGAGATGGATAGATAGGTAGATTGGGACGATATGGATAGATAGATATTTTGGTATGAGGTAGATTGGGATGAGATGGATAGGTTGGGATGAGATGGATAGATTGGGATGAGATGGGTAGATATTTTGGTATGAAATGATAGATTGGGATGAGATGGATAGATAGATGTTTTGGTATGAGATGGGTAGATATTTTGGTATGAGATGATAGATTGGGATGAGATGGATAGATAGGTAAATTGGGATAAGATGGATAGATGTTTTGGTATGAGATGGATAGATGTTTTGGTATGAGTTGGATAGGTAGATTGGGATGATATGGATGGATATATATTTTGGTATGAGGTAAATAGATTGGGATAAGATGGACAGATTGGGATGAGATGGATGGATAGATATTTTGGTATGAGATAGATAGACTGGAATGAGATGGATCGATAGATTGGAATGAGGTGGATTGGGAAGAAATAGACAGATAGATGGCTGGGTGGATGGATGAATGAAAGGATGGAGAGATAGGTTTTTGATAGATAGATAGATAGGAGTTTGACAGATAGATGGACAGGCAGTTTGATAGACAGATAGATAGACAGGCAGGAGTATGTTAGATAGATAATAGATGGGTAGGTAGGGTAGGTAGGTAGGTAGGTAGGTAGGGTAGGTAGGATAGGTAGGTAGGTAGGGTAAGTAGGTTAGGTAGGTAGGTAGGGTAAGTAGGTTAGGTAGGTAGGTAGGGTAAGTAGGTAGATAGATAGATAGATAGATAGATAGATAGATAGATAGATTAGGATAGATGGATAGATTAGATGGATGGGAAAGAAACCTTAATTTAAATAAAAGAATATCACATACGATAAATACATAGATTATTTTATTTAGTATGGCTAGATTAGATTCGATAAGATAAAAATAGCTTATTGCTTCTGACGTTTACACATGTATAGTTATGTGAATATTAAAATGTCGAACAAAAATCTAACATTCACATTCCATTATATGTATTGCATTCACACGACTTTCTCTACCTATTCTGCAACAAATTATATGAATTTGTCAACTTCTGTCATGCAAAGGACTGGATTTCAATCGCATAGCAACCGGCTTTTAAAATATTTGACCATTGCTTTAGCCTAGTGTATTTCTCTTCTACTTACAAGGGGCAAGTAATAAGACCATTTCTGCTAATGTTTACCTCGATCAACATGATATAGATTGAAAAACAATTTATACTAATGGCTTGTATGTGGAACAGCTAGAGAAAGTTATGTGGATGGAACATATCAGATCTTTTGGTTCAGTGCACCCTTAAGGTAATGTATCCGTGAAATTTAAGCAAAAATTGTGAAAAAATTGAAATACTAACATTAATTTTCTCTATTATAAAATTATTACTAAACTTTAAGAAAATATGAGTATTGTTTTTCTTTCCGTTTGCCACATTTGATTTTCCAATGGTCCGTGCGTGTCTATAGGCATGTCAATTTTTTTTCGGAATCAGGGAACCTCAAAACATGCATTTACCATACATTTTCGGTATCAAAATATTGGGTGGAATACAGAATCGTCTGTGCCTGCAATGTATGTACCTCCGATAGGCTATAAATAAGGCAATTTCACAAAAAACAATTATTTTAATACTAACAGTTTTGTACACTTATGGTTACTTTCCAACATAATCACCGAAAATATTGTGATATTTATCGTACCTGTGCATAAACATTGCAATTCCCGCTTCAAAAAATGTTGCCGCCAATGATTTCAAATGAACATTGACGTTGTTTTGAAGATCTTCGTACTTTACGACGTTTGCGGAGAGTCATTCAAAACAAACGAAGAGGAATGCTGACTTCAGGAATTGTGTTGATCCATGACAACGGTCGTCCACACACTGCTGGCAGAACCCATCGGCTCCTTGAACAATTTCAATGGGACGTTTTCGATCAACCACCGTACAGTCCTGACCTGGCACCCAGCGACTTTCACTTTTTTCCTGAACTGAAGACGTGGCTAGGAGGGCAGCACTTTCAATCCAACGAAGATCTTCAAAACAACGTCAATGCTCCTTTGAAATCATTGGCGGCAACATTTTTTGAAGCGGGTATTGCAAAGCTTGTGTACAGGCACGATAAATGTCTCAATATTTTCGGTGATTATATTGAAAAGTAACCAAAAGTGTACAAAACTTTTCGTAATAAAATAATTGTTTTTTATGAACTTGTCTTTTATTTATAGCCTATCGGAGGTTGAAAAACAAAAAACGGCCCTCGTACATATTACTTGGTAGAAAAAGTAAAAATTGCGAGAAAAGAAGGTTTAAAGTTGGGCGTGATATACATTCGCCTATCTATTTATAGTTTCATGTAATTGGAAAATCAAATGTGGCAACTGGAAAAAAAAAAAGATACTTATGTTTTCTTAAAGTTTAGTAATAATTTTATAATGAAGAAAATTAATGTTAGTATTTCAAAATTTTCACAATTTTTTTGCTAAAACATGCGCTGAACCAAAACATCTCTCCATTCACATAACCTTCTCCAGCTGTTCAATATAAAGTTATGAGTATAAGTCATTTTTCTTCTACCTATTTCATTTTAATCACGATAAACACTACCAAAAATTGTCTTACCGGATTTCTTATAAGCAAAGGGAAATAAGAGGGTACACTAGACTAAAGCGATAGTCAAATCGTTTTAAAGCTGGTTTCTATGTGAAACAATTGAGGTTCCGTTCGCTTAGTATCGTCCCGTTTGAGATAACTAAAATTAAAATCTAAACCAATAATAAGGAATATCTTGGAAATGGTCAACTCCACGGAAAAAATCTGATGTGTACCTTCACATGACTTTCTCTATATCCCTGCAACAAATTATTGGTAAAAAGCTTATACTTCTATTTACTTTATGCTAATCAGAAAAAATGAGCAGAAATAGTCTTATTACTTGCTTCCATGTAAGTAGAAGCGAAATAAGGGGCTACCATAGGTTAAAATGATAGTCAAAAGCTGGTTGCTATGTCAATGAAGTTCTTTTGTTTATATGGATAGGAGTTGACAAGTTCCTGTATGAGAAAAGTACAAGTTTTTCATAGCAGAAACCAAAAATAAGGAATGTCTCAAAAACGACGAACTCACGAAAAAAATGTATACAACATAAATTGTGTGTTTTAACGTGCTCTACATATTTTGTACAGTAAGTTTTTGTCCATCTCTTATGGTTTAGTAGCTATTCAAAATTCAATAAAATTCATCCAGAATAAAGTAGTCTTCAGAGGCTATTCCCAGAAAATTCAAGATATACCTTTTATTTGTCAGGTAAATAAACAACTTTAATATACGAAATTTTAATCAAAATCGTTAGAGCCATTTTTGAGAAAATCAAAGTTTTCGAAAAAAGTTGCATGTAAAGGGTAGTTGGGGATGGGGGGATTTTTCTCAAGATGTTCGTGTCCCATCCCTGAAAGATACTAAACTTAAATACCAAGTTTGGTATTTTACCGACTTTTCGTTTTTGAGTTATCGTGTTCACGGACTCACACACACGGACCTTTTTGTGAAATGCTTTTTTTGGATATTGGGGACCCTAAAACATATATTTCCGGTGAAATCTCGGTATCGAATTTTTGGGTGGAGTGCAATACCTTCTCTATACACCATGTACATAGTACGTATAGAGAAAGTAAAAATGTATGACATAAATTGTCTTTTAAGGAGATCAACATCATTTCTGTCTATCTCTTACGGTTTACCAGTTATGGAAGATTCAGCAAAACTCATCCAGAATGAAGAGGTCTTCAGAGGGTATTGGCAGAAAATTCAAAATATACATTTTATTTGCCATGTAAATACACGTAATACTCTCTGTATGTAAACAAAATCGTTAAACTTTTGAGAAAATCTAAATTTTAGAATTTTTTTCCACGTAAAGAGTAGTTTGAGGTGAGGAAACTTCCTCAAAACCTTCGTGTCGCATCCCCGGAAGATACTAAACTTAAATCCAAGCTGTGTATTTTACCGACTTTTCGTTTTTGAATTATGTGTTAACAGACACACGGACACATATATACAGACATCTGTCTAAAAAATGCATTTCTTTTCGATACACGATACACTAAAGCGTGTATTTCCGGTGAAATCTTGGTATCGAATTTTTGGGTAGCGTTCAATACAAAAAAAAAAAAAAAGTGTTCCATTCACATGACTTTCTCTACAATTCTACAGTAAATTATTTTTAAAACGCTAATGCTTCTATTTACTTCATGGTAATCGAGAAAACATTAACAGAAATAGTCTTATTACTTGCTTCCTTGTAAGTAGCAGCTGAATAAGGGAGTACCATAGGTTAAAGTGATAGTCAAAAGCTGGTTGCAATGTGACTGAAGTTCCTTTGTTTTTATAGGCAGGAGTTGACATATACCCCTATGAGAAAATTGTGTTTCTTAAAGCTGAAACCAGTAACAAGGAATATCTAAAAAAACGATCCATTCCACGAAAAAAATAAATTGTGTGTTTTAAGGAGCTCTGCACGTTCTGTTATCTAAGGTTTTTGTCTGTCTATTACGGTTTAGTAGTTATGCAAAGTACCGTAAAATGCATAAATTAGTCTTCAGAGGCTATTCCCAGAAAATTCGAGATATACATTTCATTTGTCAGGCAAATATCTTTAAAATACGATATTTTAATCAAGATTTTCGAAAAAAGTTCTATGTATCCTGTTGTATCCTTGAAAGATACCAAACTTAAATACCAAGTTTGGTATTTAACGGTATTTTCGTTTTTGAGCTACGCTGTCCACAGACACACACAGATCAACAGAAAGACACACAGGAACCTTTTTACTAAATGCTATTTTTGAAATTGGGGAACCCTAAAAGTTACATTTCTGGTGCAATCTCTGTATCGACTTTTTGGGTAAAGTGCAACACCTTCTCTAACTACGTACGTTGTGTAGAGGAAGTAAAAATACGTAATGAACCATGCGCTGTAAACCAAACGCATTGTACATATTTGAAACGGAATAGTCCAAACTACACGTGTCTTCTATTAATAGTTTGAGTTGTATGAGTTTGGGAGAATAAGGTCGATGCCAGTGACGTCATATTGACCCTTCCTAGTTCAGTTGTGGCACAATGAAGTAAAGTAACTGTTACCTAATACATCCTTATTCTACCCAAAGAAATACACTGCTTGTTAAATTCGTATAAAAGATACAGTTAAAATTGTGGAGCTATTCAATTTTAGCCATGTTTTAAGATTAGATTAGATTTGAAAGCATTCTGTAGGTTCGTTTAGGCCAGGAAACCACTGAACGTAGAACTTGACAAGACTATCATCATTACGTAACGCTGATGTCGTTAACATAGGTGCTTCTGTTATGTTGAAACCATTCTCGACATATTACATACACTACACTTCTGTTCCAAATCGCGAAATCTACCATTGTTTTGCTTCTTCTTTACTTGACTTCTTCGACAGCAAATTCATTGCTTTTTCCGTATTTTTACTTTCTAAAAATTCGATACCGAGATTTCACCTGAAATATGTGTTTTAGGGTCCCTTGTATCTAAAAAAAGCATTTCCAGAAAAAGGACCCTGTGTCCGTGTGTCTTTGAACACGATAACTCAAAAACGAAAAGTCGGTAAAATACCAAACTTGGTATATAAATTTAGTATCTTCCAGGGATGCGACACGAAATTTTTGATAAAAATCCTCCCACCCCAAACTACCCTTTACATGGAACATTTTTCGAAAATTTTGATTTTAAAAAATGGCTCTAATGAATTTGATTAAAATATCGCATATTAAAGATATTTACTTGACAAATAAAATGTAGATTCTGAATTTTCTGGGAATAGCCTCTGAAGAATACTTTATTCTCGGTCAATTTTACGGAATTTTTCATAACTGCTAAACCATAAGAGATGGACAAAAACTTACCATACAGCAAATGTAGAGCACTTTAAAACACACAATTTGTGTTATATACTTTCTTTCGTGTAGTTGATTGTTTTTGAGATATTCCTTGTTTTTGGTTTCAGCTATGAAAAAATATAATTTTCTCATACAGGAATTTGTAAACTCCTGTCCATACAAACAAAAGAACTTCAGTCACATAGCAACCAGCTTTTGGCTATCACTTTTAACCTATTGTACTCCCTTATTTCGCTTCTACTTTCAAGGAAGCACGAAATAAGACTATTTCTGCTAGTTTTTTTTTTTTCCTCGATTAGCATGAAGAAAATAGAAGTATAAGCTTTTTAACAATAATTTGTTGCAGAGATGTAGAGAAAGTCATGCGAGTGGAACACATCAGATTTGTTATACCCTATATGCGGGACTTCACGCCGAAAGGGGCTTTTCAAATTCACGCTTTAAGCTGTAATCACCTATAAAAAAAAATCTGATGTGTTCCATTCACATGACTTTCTCTACTTCTGTGTAACAAATTATTGTTAATAAGCTTATTCTTCTATTGACTTCATGCTGATCGAGAAAACATTAGCAGAAAGTCTTATTACTTGCTTCCTTGTAAGTAGAAGCGAAATAAGGGAGTACCATAGGTTAAAGTGAAGTCAAAAGCTGGTTACTATGTGACTGAAGCTCCTTTGTTTGTATGGACACGAGTTAACAAATTCTAGTATGAGAAAAGTACAAGTTTTTCAAAGCTGAAACCATAAACAAGGAATATCTCAAAAACGATCAACTCCTCGAAAAAAATGTATATAAAGTAAATTGTGTGTTTTAATGTGCTCTAAATTTTTTGTGTGGTACGTTTTTGTCCATTTCTTACGGTTTAGCAGTTATGCAAAATTCCTCCAGAATAAAGTAGCCTTCAGAGGCTTTTCCCAGAAAATTCAAGATATACATATTATTTACCAGGTAAATATCTTTAATATACGATTTTTTAATCAAAATCGTTAGAACCATTTTTGAGAAAATAAAAAATTTCGAAAAAAAGTCCCATATAAAGAGTAGTTGGGGGTGGGGGAATTTTCTTGTAAATCTTCGCGTGTCACATCCTTGCAGGATACCAAACTTAAATACCAAGTTTGGTATTTAACGGTCTTTTCGTTTTTGAGCTATGCTGTCCACAGACACACAAACACACACGGAACTTTTTCCAAAAATGCTTTTGTATTTCCGGTGAAATCTCGGTATCGAATTTTTGAGTGCATTGCAATACCTTCTCTGTACACTATATACATAGCAGTGTAGAGAAAGAAATTACTGTTTCGTTCACATGATTTTTCTGTAGCCATTCTGTAACAAAATGTTCTTTTAAAAACAGCATTCTTCTAATTACCTCGTGCTAATCAAGAAAATTATTAATATAAATTGCCTTACTACTTAGTTCTGTATAAATATAGGGGAAATATTGTAATACAATGTGCCAAAAGCGTAGTAAAATTCGTTATGTGACTGAAATTAGGTTCTCTTTGCAAGGCCAGGTGTAATCTAAGATATATGAAACGATTGAGGACTTCCGTTTGAGTATAGTTCATTAAGTATTTTGAAACTGAACTGAATAATATCTAATAATAATAATAATAATAATAATAATAATACGAGTATTATTATTATTATTATTTTCTAGGAAATGGTTAACTTTACAAAAGCTACATATAGCATAAATTATGCATCTGAACGATGTCTACATTTTAACTTTCTCTAGTACGTATGTAAATGGCGTGTTATTAACGGACGCTCTTTTAACTACTGTGGTTCCCAGCGTCCCATTCTAAAATAGGCGTGGAAGACCGCTTATTTTTACCCAGAGGCCCCTCTATCAGGCTTGATGTTCTTTTACGTGCCGTAAATCTACGACACGGTAAAAACGGCTTTACTTCCCTTCCGAAGGAAGCCATGCTAAGGATTTTTATACCCGAAAAAATCCATCGTCCTCCGCCGGGTTTGAACCCGCGACCTTGGGTATATGAAGTTAGCATGGAAACCATTATACCACGGAGGGCAACTAGCACGTATGTGCAATGTACATAGTGGGTAGAAAAGGTATTGTACTCCACCCAAAATTTCGAAGCCGAAATTTCATCGGAATAACAAAACAAAAAACAAAATATCTGACGTGTTACGCTCACAAACAAACGTCTTACAAAAGATTATTCTTCTTTCTACATTAGAATATTATAACTTAGTTCCTTTTAGTCAAAGGAAATTGAAGAAATGCGCTATGCTGCCAATATGCGAATATCATTGCAAATCGTTTCTTTGCTTGGCCAGGAGTAGAACAAAAGAAAACGGACACCTCCTGTCTGAGAAAAGTACTTTACAACTGAAACCAGTAACAAGGAATATCTAAAAAACTACACACTCCTCATTGTACGTACGGGCTAGAGAAAATAAAAAGCATTTTTAGAAACCTGTCCATCTGTGTGTGTGTGAGCAGCATAGCTCAAAAACGAAATATCTTCCCGGAATACGACACGAACATTTTCAATAAAATCCCACCTCCTACTATCCTGTACATGGAAAATTTTCAAAAAGTTTTATTTTCTCAAAAGTGGCTAACTATTTTGATTAAGATATTGCATATTAAAGTTATTCACATGATATAAATAAAGTGTAGATCTTGATTTTCTGGGAATAGCCTTTGAAGACCTCTTTATTCTGAATGAATTTTGCTGAATTTTCATAATTGGTTAAATCGCAAGAGAGAGAAAAACTTTCTATACCTACTAAAATTTACTGTGCAGATCTCGTTAAAACACACAATTTATGCCATATATGTTTTTGTAGAGCTGTCCGTTTCTGAAATATTCCTTGTTATTGGTTTCAATTTTAAAATACTCCTACTTTTCTCATACCGGAATTTGTCAATCAAGGAACTTCAATCACATACCAATCAACTTTTAAAAGACTTGACTATCACTTTAGCGTAGTATAATCTCCTATTTCCCTTCTACTTACAGGGAAGCAAGTAATAACACCATTTCTGCTAATGCTAATCTCGTTTAATACGAGGTATACAGAAGAAAAAGGTCTTTAACAATAATCTGTAACAGACGTACATGGAACCCTTCAGCTGTTTTGTATAATAAGGTATTGTGTATCTGCAAAATGTATCCACAGTGAAGAGGTTTTTAGAAGCTATTCCCAAAAAATTAAAGATGTACATTTCATTTGACATAAAAATTACTTAACCATGTGATATTTTAATCAAAATCTTTAGTAATTTTTGAGAAAATAAGATGTTTTGGAAAAAGCTTCCATCTAAAGGGTATTTTATAGTGGGGGACTACTTAAATATCGGTTCTTGTTCGACCAACTTTTCATTTCTGAGCAATGCTGTTCACAGACGGATACAGACACACACAAACACAAGGACCTTTTTCTAACACTTTTTACTTTCTCTACACGTATTATGTACGTATTCGATACCGAGATTTCACCGGAAATACGTGTTTTAGGACATCCTGAATATAAAAAAAATCATTTATAGAAAAATCTGATGTGTTACATTCTCATGACCTTCTCTAACTGTTCTACAAACTTCTTACATACAATTCTTCTTCTTTCTGCACCTTGCTAATCGAGGTACTCATTAGAACAATGTTATTATTATTATTATTATTATTATTTAGTTCCGTATAAGTAGGAAGAAAATAAGCGAATACACTAGGCTAAACCAATAGTCAAATGTTTTAAAAGCTGTCGTTATACGAATGTCATTACAAATCACTTCTTTTCTTGGCCAGGAGTGGAACAAAAGAGAAACGGACACTCCCATCTGAGAAAAGTATAAGTACTTCACAACTGAAACTAATAACAATGAGTACCTCGAAAACGGTAAGCTCCACGAGAAAAATGTGTATGACATAACTTGTGTATTTTAAAAAGACCTACATTTCTTATATAGTAAGTTTTTTTCCTTCTCTTGCGCTTTACTAGTTATGCCAAATTAAGGAAAATTCAACCAGAATAAACAGGTCTTCAGAAGCTATTCCCAGAAAATTCAAGATATACATTTTATTTTTCAGGTAAATATCTTTAATATACGATATTTTAATAAAAATCGTTAGAACCATTTTTAAGAAAATCAAAATTTTTGAAAAAAGTTCCATGTAAAGGGTAGTTTGAGGTGGGAGGATTTTCTCAAAATCGTCGTGTCGCATCTTTGGAAGATACTAAACTTAAATACCAAGTTTGGCATTTTAGCTACTATTCGTTTTTGAGTTATCGTTTTCACAGGCACACACATGGACCTTTTTCTGAAAATGCTTTTTATGGATACAGGGGGTCCTAAAACATGTATTTCCGGTGAAATCTCGGTATCGAATTTTTGGGTGGAATACAATACATCTCTATCCCTATGTACATTGTATATACGGGGCTAGAGAAAGTAAAAAAAAAGTCCGCGCGCGCGTGTATGTGTGTCTCTGTCTGTGGGTAGCATAGCTCAAAAACGAAAAGACCGTTAAATACCAAACTTGATATTTAAGTTTGGTGTCTTCCAAACGAACATTTTCAAGAAAATCCCCCCACCCCAACTACCCTTCACATGGAAAAAAATTCGTAAATTTTGATTTTCTAAAACATGGCTCTAACGATTTTGATTAAAATATCGTATATTACAGATATATAATTGACAATTAAATGTATATCTTGAATTTTCTGGGAATAGCCTCTGAAGACTACTTTATTCTGGGTCAATTTTACGGAATTTTGCATAACTGCTAAACCGAAAGAGATAGACAAAAACTTACCACACAACAAATGTAGAGCACTTTAAAACACACAATTTATGTTATTTACATATTTTTCGTGGAGTTGTTCGTTTTCTTAGATATTCCTTGTATTTGGTTTAGCCTTGAAAATCTTGAACTTTTCTCATACAGGAATTTGCCAACTCGTGTCCATACAAACAATAGAGCTTCTGTCACATAGCAACCAGCTTTTGCTATAATTTTAACCTATGCTACTCCCATTTTTCGCTTCTACTTACAAGGAAGCAAATAATAAGACTATTTCTGCTAATTTTTTTCTCGAGGAAGCATGAAGTAAATAGAAGCATAAGCTTATTAACACATCCGATTTTTTTTATTCAGGGGACCTCAAAACACATTTCCGGTGAAATCTCGATATCGAATTTTTGGTCGGACTACGAGTAAAATATCTTCTCTACCTATTAGGTAGCTACGTGTAGAGAAAGCGATGAAGTTTATTCAATTGCGTGGACTTAAATTTGAACGCTAGCTCCTTTTGGCGGTTAATCAAAACAGCAGCTGGCTATGCTCGTTGGTAAAATGTAACAAGTTGGTTTCACATTTCGTAGCATTAAGTGGCTCTGAGCCATAAAGTTGCGGAATTCAGAGCAGTTGGAACACTTGTAGCGGCACAAAATCTTACTTCACAAGAGCCAAAAAATCTGAAGCGTTACATTAACATGGGCTTCTCTAACACTTCTGCAAACAAACTTTACTCTACCTCGTGCTAGTCGAGATAAACACTAACAGAAACGGCCTCTTTACTTAGTTCCTTACAAGTACTAGGTTAAAGCTGTTGCTATTCGAATGCCTTTGAAATTCGGTTCTATTTGCATGGCCAAGAGTAAAAAAAAAGAAAAGCAGGTGCCATCCTGTTTGGGAAAACTATAGATTGGATTAGAAGGCTTCCTGTAGGTTCGTTTAGGCCACGAAGCCACTGAACATAGAACTTGTCAAAGCATATACATACATGTATACATATGTTTATGAAGAAAATCTGATGTGTTCCATTCACAAGACTTTCTCTATATCCCTATAAATTATTATTGTTAATAAGCTTATCTTTTATTTATTTCATGCTAATCGAGAACAATTAGCAGAAATAGTCTTATTTCTTGCTTTATTATAAGTAGAAGCGAAATAAGGGAGTACCATAGGTTAAAGTGAAAGCCAAAAGCTGGTTGCTATGTGACTGATGTTCCTTTGTTTGTATGGGCAGGAGTTGACAAATTCCTGTATGAGAAAAGTATAAGTTCTTCAAAGCTGAAACCAATAAAAAGGAATATCTCAAAAACGATCAACTCCACGAAAAAAATTTATGTAACATAAATTGTGTGTTTTAACGTGCTATACATTTTTTTGTGGGTTAAGTTTTTGTCCATCTCTTACGGTTTAGTAGTTATGAAAAAGTCATCCAGAATAAAGTAGTCTTCAGAGGCTATTCCTAGAAATTTCAAAATATACATTTTATTTGTCAGGTAAATAACTTTAATATACGATATATTAATCAAAATCGTTAGAGCCATTTTTTAGAAAATCAAAATTTTCGAAAAAAGTTCCATGTAAAGGGTAGTTTGGGGTGAGGAACATTTTTCTCAAAATGTTCGTGTCGCATCCCTGGGAGATACTAAACTTAAATACTAAGTTTGGTATTTTACCGACTTTTCGTTTTTGAGTTTTCCTGTTCACAGACACACGAACACACACCCGCGGCCCTTTTTCTGAAAATACTTTTTTTAGATAAAGGGGACCCTAAAACATATATTTCCGGTGAAATCTCGGTATCGAATTTTTTGGTGGAGTGCAATACGTTCTCTATACACTATGTACATAGTGAGTATAGAGAAAGTAAAAAAAAAAAAAAAAAGTATAAAGCTCTAGTGCTAAAAGCATGTGTTACAAAAACCAACAGAATAGACTTATAATCACACCATTTGCTTTTGAGGCCTGTAGCCACTACACTATACTTAATGTGCTCTATAAAAGCAGTACCTCCTTTTTTTACTTTCTCTACATGTACTCTGTACATAGTGTATAGAGAAGGTATTGCACTCCACCAAAAAATTCGATACCGAGTTTTCAGCGGAAATGTATGTTTTAGGGTCCCCTGTATTAAAAAAAAAGTATTTACAGAAAAAGGTCAGTGTGTGTGTGTGTGTGTGTGTGTGTCCGCGTGTCTGTGAACAAGGTAATTAAAAAAAAAGTCGGTAAAATACCAAACTTGGTATTTAAGCTCACTATCTTGCTGGGATGCGACACGAAAGCTTTGAAAAAAAATCCCCCCACACTAACTATCCTTTACATGGAAAAAATTTCGAAAATTTTGATTTTCTAAAAAATGGCTGTAACGATTTTGATTAAAATATCATATATTAAAAAGATTTACCCTACTGTTAAACTGTGTATCTTGAATTTCCTAGGAATAGCCTCTGAAGGCCACTTTTTTCTGGATGAATTTTACGCAGGATGAATTTTACGCAATCATGCATAACTGCTAAACCGTATAAGATATACAAAGCTTACCCCACAAAGATTGTAGAGCACGTTAAAACACACAATTTATGTTACATAATATTTTTTTGCGGATTTGATGATTTTTGAGATATTCTTTGTTTTTGGTTTCAGCTTTAAAAAACGTATACTTTTCTCATACAGGAATTGGTCAACTCGTGTCCATATAAACAAAGGAACTTCAGTCACATAGCAACCAGCTTTTGACTGTCACTTTAACCTATGATACTCCCTTATTTCGCTTCTACTTACAAGGAGGCGAGTAATAAGACTATTTCTGCTAATGTTTTCTCAATTAGCAGGGAGTAAATAGAAGCTTAAGCTTTTTAATAATAATTTCTTGCAGAGATGTAGAGAAAGTCATGTGAATGGAACACACCTGATTTTTATTACAAGTTCCGTGTGTGTGTATATGTGTCTGTGGATATCATAGCTCAAAAACGAAAGGACTGTTGAATACCACACTTGGTATTTAAGTTTGTTTTCTTCCAAGGATGCGATGCGAAGATTTTCAAGAAAATCCCCCCACCCCCTACTACCCTTTACGTGGAACTTTTTTCGAAGATTTTCATTTCCTCAAAAATGGCTGTAACGATTTTGATTAGAATATCGTATATTAAAGATATTTACTTGCCAAATAATATGTATATCTTGAATTTTCTGGGAATAGTCTCTGAAAACTACTTTGCTCTGATGAACTTTACGAAATCTTGCATAATTGCTAAACCGTATAAGATACACAAAAACTTACCAGAGAAAGAATGTAGAGCACATTAAAACACAATTTATGTTATATACAGTTTTATCGTGGAGTTGATCGTTTTTGATATATTCCTTGTTTTTGGTTCCAGCTTTAAAAAACTTTTCCTTTCTCATACAGGAGTTTATCAACTCGTGTCCATACAAAGAGACTTCAGTCACATCGCAACCAGCTCTGGACTACCACTTTGAACTGTGGTACTCCCTCATTTCGATTCTGCTTACAAGGAAGCAGGTAATACATTATTTCTCCTAATTTTTCTCAAAATATAAGCATAAGCTTTTTAACAATAATTTGTTGCAGAGATGTAGAGAAAGTTATGTGAATGGAACACATTAGATTTTTAAAGACATATTTTGATCCCGAGTATTATCGTAAACCTCAACTGGTTGGGTAGGCTTGATTCCTAGCAGCGTGTTGACATTTAAATGTGCTTACATGCGGCAACCTCGTACCAGAAGATTTAGTGGCATATAAAAGAACTAAGAGACAAAATTCCAGCATAACGGCGACGCTAATATGACAGTTGCCAGCGTCTTGAAATACGCTTAGCAATTATTATTATGGTTGCCGCTTTAACTTTGAGATAGATACTGGTTCTGTACTACATTATTTAGAGTCTATTTCCTGAGAACCCTTTTCCGCTGACAAACACACATGATTATGAAAGTCAACTATTATCTTTGTTGCTTCAGTGCAGAAGCACTTGGACTATGATCTCATTGCCAAGATAAAGAAATCCGCTCAGGAAACTAATACAGTAGATTGCGTAAATCCGAGTTAATTGTAGCTAAGCCAACTCGAAAAAACTCAGTTATACGGAGATCACTAAATCAATGTGTGAATCAGAAGAAATCTTTGATGAGCACAATAATGGTTAAAAATGTGTGTTCCATTCACATGACTTTCTCTTCATCTCTACACAAATTGTTAAAAAGCTAATCTTCTATTTACTTCATGCTGATTGAGAAAAAATTAGCAGAAATAGTCTTATTAATTGCTTCTTTGTAACTAGAATCAGAATAATGGAGTATCATAGGAGAAATTGATATTCAAAAAGATGGTTGCTATGTGACTGAGGTTCCTTTGTTTGTATGTATGGACACGAGTTCACCAAGTCCTGTATG